>JAJLRJ010000004.1:3264158-3274158 GCA_024195265.1 Dendrophyllia cribrosa
AAACGCGCAGGCAATTTTCATGAATTTTCTTCAAAAGTTGAGACAGTGAGTCACGCAAGCACAAGTCAGATTTTAAAACACATTTCAAATAGATCAGTTTAGCTTATTGCGTATACCCTTTTCTTGCTCTTGCAAAAATGCCTTGTTTGGAAACAAAATCTAGTGTTCTAATGAGCTTTTTTTGTTCTATATCCTGATAAAAATCAATTCTTGAGTAGGCGATAACTGGTCGCAAACGAGAAGGTCAAGTGTCGTGTTGACCTTTTTCTCTTTGCGCCGATGTCAACAACATGAAATGATTGAAACTATCTCAAGCGAAACTTGTTGCCCAAAGTACATCTTAAACACAGTAGCTTATTACAGGCGATAATTTCATAGATTTTAAGATCACTTTTGGTAAGCGAAGCTGTACAAAGCAACCAAATTTCATAGCCACTGTCACTGTGTCAACACCATGCCGGCTATTTGAGTAGGTTTCTGAGTTACAACAGTAACTATCCGCGGCGCTGATCGGAAATCAAATTCCAGTTTCGCAAAAAATCGAGAAAAAGTATTCATCTGTACTTAATATTATCCGCTAAAATTGAAACTATGTGATTTGAGATTCAACGAGAGAAAATTTAATCAATGACTGCAATGTTTCTTTTATATCAATCAGGTTTCCAAACCGAAGAACAACTGAAGTATGTTCATCTCTTTAACTACTACAGTACTACATGTTTTAGAAACAAAACCCCACTCTTTGCTTAGCTACATGTATTTTCCATAAAAATTCTAACATAACAATCTGATGAAAACAGCAATGACACATGCAATGAAAATTTCTCTGACTAAGGGGCCGATTACATGGCGAATTTCAGCCCGGGCTGAGATTTCAGCCCGGTTGACCGGGCTGAGATTTCAGCCCGGCTTCCGAAATAAATCCTCATAAAATGATGTTAGCGATTACATGAACAAAGTTTCAGCCCGGGCTGAAAATTCCAGCCCGGTTTCAGAAACCGGGCTGGAATTTTCAGCCCGGCCAAACGGGCTGAAATTCGCCATGTAATCGCACCAGAATTTCAGCCCGGGCTGAAAAGTGACTTTGGGCACGCGCAGTCGAATCTTCGACGCCATTTTGATTATCGCTATCAATCTTCTCGCGTAATTTCAAACTTGGCGCCCGGGCGCCCGGGCCCGGGCGCCAAGTTTGAAATTGTGCGGGAAGATTGATAACGAGAATCAAAATGGCGTCACTGCGCATGCCGAAATTCACTTTTCAGCCCGGGCTGAAATTATGATGCGATTACATGGCGAATTTCAGCCCGTTTGGCCGGGCTGAAAATTCCAGCCCGGTTTCTGAAACCGGGCTGGAATTTTCAGCCCGGGCTGAAACTTTGTTCATGTAATCGCTAACTTCATTTTAAGAGGATTTATTTCGGAAGCCGGGCTGAAATCTCAGCCCGGTCAACCGGGCTGAAATTCGCCATGTAATCGGCCCCTAATACAAAGACATACCGACAGATCAAAATTTAGAAGATCCCAAGCGTGAACGGCATCAACTCTCTGTCTCATTTCACAAAACAACTCCTCTACACGGCATACCAGATGTTTTGAAATCAACTCTTCTTTCCTTTTTCTGCTTTACTATGAAAGAAGGTGGATTGAAGTGAAAACGGGACAACCGTACATCGTGTCACGCAATCAATAACCGTCGTGATTAAGGGGAGAATGGGGAGAGCGTGAGAAAACACCGCCGCATGGCGGGAAAAACTAACTCTTATATTTGGAGTGGGAACCTCAAAATCATTTTCATGGCTCATCTGTGTTCTTGTTTAAACAACAGTTTTCCTAAAAATCGTGGCGTAGTGGACATGATAACGGCCATTTGATAGTGATAATGGAGCAGGGAGGTGGGGGCGGGAGGGGGGGGGGGGGGGGGGTGGGCGAGCATCTCGAAAACCAACGTACGTTCGCAGAAAAGAGAGCTATGCTTTGGGAAAAAAGAGGGAGAAAACATACAAAATTTAACTCTTGTTCGTTTTCCCTCTTTTGGCCACTTAACCTTTATAACTCGAGGAGAGTACTATTATCATTTTTTGATCGTGCGTTTTTTCGAGACCCTACTGGCCCCAGGTATCAGATGGTCCCTTTATGAAAACAAGTTAACTGGTTTTTTTTTTTTTTGCAAAGACCACCGTAACGAAATAGAAGCACCCTATCCTATAAAATAGCGAAACGGTTTGATAAAATAGGAAAGCTGATTCACGGTAGGAGAACTATATTTGTAACAAATATAGTTTCCCTTCCGTGAATCAGACATTTTCTCTCATCTCTCTCCTACTTTTGGGAAATTGTTGATAAAGCAATTTCAGTATTGATAAAACCGATTCCGGCTGACATGGAAGAAGCCTTTTTTCAAGAAGAGCGAGGAGGGTTAGAGATAGCACTGTCGACTTAACGGAAAAACCCCAGGCCTGTTATTTAGCAAGTGAGAACCTCTGAATTAGGGCAAGGCATGATTCAACTGGGGCCTGGCTTTGATCTCACTGTCTGATCCCATTGCTAGACTAGGAGAGGTCGAGCGGGCTATCATATATGCGCGAAACAAAATCGCCACCCATGTCACATCTCGACTTGTTTGCGTGCTCGCGTGATCGCCTGCTATCCCTGAGAGAAATAAGGGACTACTCGCATTCTATCCCGTTGCCTGTGGCTAGCCATGTTAACACCTATACCGTAGGACATCTGTTCACTTTGTTGCAGTGAGCTCCTGTTCGTTTCTCGTTATCTTCAGGAGAGCATGGCCCCGGCGGGGGGAGGGGGGGTACTCCCTATAATGGGCTATACGGGGATGCTCCGCCTGAAAGGGGTACCTTTTTGAAGCTGGAGGTATATGAAAGGGTCGGGATTTCACGGTTTGAAGTATATGAAAGGGTAGGGATTTCATGAAGAATAGGAAACGGTAGTGAAAACGCAAGTTGAAGTATAAAAAAGGTAGGAAAAACTGCCATTTAAGTATTATGAAAACGGTCTTTCAAAATATATGAAACACGCACGTAAACGCTATATGAAAGGGATACCATTTTCAATGAAAGGTATATGAAAGGGGTACCATTTTCAATGAAAGGTATATGAAAGGGGTACCTTTTCTGTCAAAAACGGTATATGAAAGGGTAAGGGTTTGGACCTCGGGGCGGAGCATCCCCGTACAAAACTTTGTTCAGTACCCCGCCCGGGAGCATGGCTACCTTTTTTTTCCATCGGGCGTTATTTTCGAGATTCAACGTTCATTGTGGGGAAACCGTTGTTTAGACAGAAGGATAAATGCAAGGACACAGATGAGCCAAGAGAATGAAATGAAAGTGCTTAGTTTCTCTTGTATGTGCTAATTCAGAGATTCCCACTTTCTAAATAAAAGAGTTTTTCCCGCCATCCAGCGGTGTTTTCTCACGCTCTACCCATTCTCCCCGAAATCACGACGGTTTTTGGTTGCGGGTTGCGTGACACGATGTGCGGTTGTTCAGTTTTCACTTCAATCCAACTTTTTTCATATTGCAGCAGAAATAGAAAGAAAAATTGATTTCAAAATATCTGAAATGCCGTGAAGAGGAGTTGTTGTGTGAAATGAAACAGAGAGTTGATGCCGTTCACGCTTGGGATCTTCTAAATTTTCACCTTTCGGTATGTCTTTTATATACTAGAGCGAACTTTTCATTGCTGTTTGCTATCAGATTGTTATGTTAGAATGTTAATTGTTGTAGACCTTTTATCGCAAATACATGTAGCTTAGCAAAGAGTGGGGTTTTGTTTGTAAAACATGTAGTATTGTAGTAGTTAAAGAGATGAACATACTTCAGTTGTTCTTCGGTTTGAAAACCTGATTGACATTAAAAAAACATCGGCTCTGTCTAAGTGTAAGCATGTCCCCAAATGGGATGTGTCCATATATCTCTACATTCACACCTAGAACCTATAGAAAACTATAGATCGTGTAGAACCCATAGATCCTATAGAGCCTATAGATCCTGTAGAACCTATAGAAACTATAGATCGTGTAGAACCTATAGATCCTATAGATCCTATAGATCCTATAGATCCTATAGATCCTATAGAACCTATAGATCGTGTCGAACCTATAGATCCTATAGAACCTATAGATCCTATAGATCGTATAGAGCCTATAGATCCTGTAGAACCTATAGATCCTATACAACCTATAGATCGTGTAGAACCTATAGATCGTATAGAGCCTATAGATCGTGTAGAACCTATAGATCCTATAGAAACTATAGATCGTGTAGAACCTATAGATCCTATAGAACCTATAGATCGTGTAGAGCCTATAGATCCTGTAGAACCTATAGATCCTATAGAGCCTATAGAACCTATAGATCCTATAGAACCTACAGATCCTATAGAAACTATAGATCGTGTAGAACCTATAGATCCTATAGAGCCTATAGAACCTATAGATCCTATAGAACCTATAGATCCTATAGAAACTATAGATCGTGTAGAACCTATAGATCCTATAGAAACTATAGATCGTGTAGAGCCTATAGATCCTGCAGAACCTATAGATCCTATAGAACCTATACATCCTGTAGAACCTATAGATCCTATAGAAACTAAAGATCGTGTAGAACCTATAGATCCTATAGAACCTATAGATCCTATAGAAACTAAAGATCGTGTAGAACCTATAGATCCTATAGAACCTATAGATCCTATAGAACCTATAGATCGTCTAGAACCCATAGATCCTATAAAGCCTATAGAACCTATAGATCGTGTAGAACCTATAGAACCTATAGATCGTATAGATCCCATAGATCGTGTAGAACCTATAGATCCTATAGAACCTATAGATCCTATAGAACCCATAGATCGTATAGATCCCATAGATCGTGTAGAACCTATAGCCTCCTATAGAACATATAGATCCTATAGAACCTATAGATCGTGTAGAACCCAAAGATCCTATAGATACTATAGAGCCTATAGAACCTATAGAACCCATAGATCGTGTAGAACCTATAGATCCTATAGAACCAATAGATCGTGTAGAACCTATAGATCCTATAGATCGTGTAGATCCTATAGATCCTATAGAACCTATAAATCGTGTTGAACCTGTAGAACCTATAGATCCTATAGAACCCATAGATCGTGTAGAATCCATAAATCTTATAAAACCCATAGATCGTGTAGAACCTATAGATCCTATAGAACCTTTAGATCGTCTAGAACCCATAGATCCTATAGAGCCTATAGAACCTATAGATCGTGTAGAACCTATAGAACCTATAGATCGTATAGATCCCATAGATCGTGTAGAACCTATAGATCGTGTAGAACCTATAGATCCTATAGAACCTATAGATCCTATAGAACCAATTTCCGCTCGATTATCTGCCAAGTGGTAGCTTACGGGAGGTTAAAAACAAAAGAAAAACTTTAAACTTCAGTTATTAATAGTGATCTGACTTGGGAACTTTTCTTATATTGGAAAACTGATCGCTAGGGAGAATAGGGGTATGCAATTCCACCGATCCGTGTTTGTTTTTGGTCCGGTCCGTCGATCCGACTTTAAAATTCAAAATTTTCCTCAGTATTTCGATTTTACTCGAGGTTTTCTGCCTTTGCTGGTAAAACTGAAAACATTAGTGTTGTTTAGTTGTTATGTTTTAATTAGTTATTAGGTGGAAAACCTGTAAACTAGCTCTCAAGCTAAGTGTATATCCACATTAAATAAAGTATGTATGTGTGTATGTATAAAAGAACATTGCCTTCCCCGTGAAATGTCATTAAATCGTTCGTGACCTTGATGAATGCTCTTTGTGATCCATTGTTCAATCGGCAAACTTTGAGCAAGTAACAACGCTGAAAAACTCATAAAAGAACATTGCCTTCCCCGTGAAATGTCACTAAATCGTTCGTGATCTTGATGGATGCTCTTTGTGATCCATTGTTCAATCGGCAAACTCTGAGCACGTAACAACGCTGAAAAACTCATAAAAGAACATTGCCTTCCCCGTGAAATGTCACTAAATCGTTCGTGACCTTGATGAATGCTTCCAGCAACAAATAAGTTTGAATTTGGTATGATACATTTGCAAATAGAAACACTTAAGCGACATCAAAATTGACAGGAGATATAAGGAGATTCTGTACCTTTAATTAAAAGTTTTTTATCGCCAACTTTTTGCTAGTGTTTTCGAAAGAGGACAACCAGAAAAGTTAAAAACTGAAAACTGTTTGTCGATATCACAAATATTAGGTATGACATTTTGAATTTTAAAGAACGCTTTGCCCAGAAAAGAGTGACCCCAACAATATCACAATTTAATTTTTTTTTTATGTCAACAATTCTAGTTATGTTGCAGATTGATTGTCCTAGATAAGTAGAACAAGAATAAATGGAAAAAATCAGAATTTGTAGTTTTCCTATCATTACTTGCGTCGACGAAGGAGACGCTTCCTAATCTTGTCGGCTAGGCGGAACGAATCGAGAAAAGTGTCGGTACCAAATCTGCGCCATCTTGAAACGTCACAATAGTATCCAGCATGCTTAGCGCGTCGTCTAGGCGGAACGAATCGAGAAAAGTGTCGTTACCAAATCTGCACCATCTTGAAACGTCACAATAGTATCCAGCATGGTTAGCGCGTCGTCTAGGCGGAACGAATCTAGCCTGCGAGCAGGCTCACTTGTTTGGGGTATCGCGCGAGTATCTTGGGCGAGGAAAAGTGAGCCTGCACGCGGGCTATTGATTTTTTAATTCCGCCCCTTGCGAGGTGTCAAGTCGGCATTTGACCTGTATCAGGTAACTATCCAATAAGAGCAAAGCAAAATGTAAACAAACATGACAGAAAGTTGCACGTGAAGATTTTCGCGGATGTGAAATTGCCCTGGTTTTTGTCATAATTATGTAGCCTGTCATTTTTAACCAATCGGATCGCCCCGTTCGTCGGCGAACGCGGTGAATTAAAAAATCAATAGCCCACGTGCAGGCTCACTTTTCCTCGCCCCATTCTTCTCAACGGCTTTGCCGGCTCGCTGTGGCGGCTACGCCGCCAAGATACTCGCGCGATACCCTAAACAAGTGAGCCTGCTCGCAGGCTAGAACGAATCAAGAAAAGTGTCGGTACCAAATCTGCGCCATCTTGAAACGTCACAATAGTATCCCGCATGCTTAGCGCGTGTTTTGACCTGCGTGCGCACTTTTTTTGCTGCCTCGTGCTCTGACGACGACAACGTTCCACAACTACAAGCCGGCCCTAAATTAAGAAAGAACCAGAAACATGCCTGAAACGCGAATGCCATGTCACAACGAGGTACCTAAGGAGACGCACTTTAATCCGTGATTACTTCTAGTTTACTTCATAAACTTAGTTTTGTGACGTCATAAAATGAGACGTCACAATTATTTCATCCCTGAAATTAAATTTTTGGAGGATAAAATAAAAATCTAAAACCATAGAATTTTTTTTAAGCACTGATCACTTTTCTTTACCAAATTCGTAGCTTTACGTGTAAACAAACTGAAGAAAAATACCATAGGAAATGTACGCTGAACAGTTGTGGCTCTTTCTTGTAACGTTCCTGGTTTACTCATGTTCATATCTAGTGTTGTAAAATTACAATAAAATGAGTTGGCAATACCGGAAGTTGATTAATTTTTACTCATCTTCGCCGTGGCTTCAACTCTTGTCTGTAATAACGGGGTGTCCGTAATAACGAGGATTCGGCAAGGGTAGGATTTGACTCTTAGTAGCAAATTGTTCTTTTCTCTACGCGTCAATAATACAACACTTCACTGTAACTATTAAACATAAATTTTTGAATATGCGATAGACAATCGTTGTTGTTGGCAAATGATATCCTCTGAGTCTTTATGTATTCCTATGTCCCCCACCTGCCCAACAATGTTGACAAAGATTGGTTTGGCATGTGATTTGTGTTCCGGGGCGTGTTCAACTCGATCTATGGTTTAGAAACGATTTGTGTTATACAGCATCTATGGGTACTACAGGATATATAGAAATGACATCTATATGGTCTATTGCCGTTTTGCACGATCTATGAGATCTATTGGATTCAACTTGATCTACGGGTTCTACACGATCTATGAGTTCTACACGATCTATGAGTTCTACACGATCTATGGGTTCTATAGGATTCATGAGTTCTACACGATCTATGGGTTCTATAGGATCTACGGGATCTACACGATCTATGGGTTCTATAAGATCTATAGGTTCTGTAGGATTTATGGGTTTTACACTATCTATGGGATCTATACGATCTATGGGTTCTATAGGATCTATAGGTTCTATAGGATCTATAGATTTTACACGATCTATAGGTTCTACACGATCTATGGGTTATACACGATCTATAGGTTCTACAGGATCTATAGGTTCTATAGGATCTATGGGATCTACACGATCTATAGGCTCTATATAGGTTCAACACGATCTATAGGTTCTGCACGATCTATGGACACACCCCACTTGGGGACATGCTTACACTTAGACAGAGCCAAAACATCGCAGTCATTGATTGAATCTAAGAGGAAATTTCTCTCGTTGAATCTCAAATCACATAGTTTCAATTTTAGCGGATAATATTTAGTACAGATGAATACTTTTGCTCGATTTTTTGCCAAATTGGAATTCGATTTCCGATTAGCGCCGCGGATAGTTACTGTTGTAACTCAGAAACCTAATCAATCAGCCGGCATGTTGTTGACAAAGTGACAGTGGCTATGAATTTTGGTTGCTTTGTACAACTTCACTTACCAAAAGGAACTTTAAAATCTATGAAATTATCGCCTGTAATAAGGAATTCGAAGCTACTATGTTTAAATGTACTTTGGGCAATAAGTTTCGCTTGAGATAGTTTCAATCATTTCATGTTGTTGACATCGGCGCAATGAGAAAAAGGTCAACATGACACTTGACCTTTTGGTTTGCGATCAGTTATCACCTACTCAAGAATTGATTTTTATCAGGATATAGAGCAACAAAAGCTCATTCGAACACTAGATTTTTTTCCAAACAAGGAATTTTGTTTGCCACACAGCAAGAAAACGGAATACGCAATAAGTTAAATTTATTTAAAATGTGTTTACTTGTGCTTGCGTGACTCACTGTCTCAAATTTTGAAGAAAATTCATGAAAATTGCCTGTGCGTTTACTTCTCTCAACGGGTGGCTTTTCAATTACCCAAGCTAAATTTTCGTTATGTTGCAGTACAGTAACATAGCTTTCTGCTGCTATAACTTTCATTGTAAAATTCGATGTACCAGGACAAGATTTATGGTAGAGAAGTTTCCTCATTTTCAAGTGTTTACTAAAGTGCTGAAAGTAGGAATGTTCGGGCTTTCAAAAAAACATGTAAAAATGTATCTTCTTCCAATATTTTTACATCACTAGGCTCTCAAAGGGATATTCTACTTAACTGCAAAGAATCATTTCCATACGTTAAGGCGTCTTTCTTTCCAAGCGATTTAAATATGCAGCAAATCTCGGCAAATTTAATGGCGGCTGCGACCTGAACACGGCATTTTAGTTTTTGGCGGATTTCTGGAAAACGAAAAGTCTTTGGAAAGTGTGAATGTAATTTTTGTAAATAGGTCACCAAAGGGTTTCTCCTGACCAAATATGAAGAAATCCGAAAATTCAGTTTTGACGGCGAGTTCTCGATATTCACAGACAGCCGCTCTTAAGACGAGAGAATCCGACTGATACAATTTCCCTGTTTTTACACCCGCCTGTACCCTCTGAATAAGTTACTTGTACTATGCAACGAGAATGTGCTTTGCAAAGCTTTTCCCCAAATCAATTCAAATTAACCTTCTGGTAAGACGTCCAAACTGATAAACCAATTTTGTCGAAATCTCACAATAGCCTGTCGTTAAACCTAACTGACGTTTAACTTTCCGAGCGCCATTTATATAATAATGAAACAATGTTTCAAGGGGCTCCGTCACGCGATTATAGAAAATTCCAGCAT